>QRFJ01000087.1:445242-480242 GCA_006176705.1 Cocos nucifera | reverse complement strand
CCCAACTCCTCTCTCTTTTTGTCCTTTCTTTTCTTTTCTTTTTCAGTTCTCCATATCTTTGGCCATCGGACCTAATGGCAAGACAGTGAAGACCGGCATATTGTGCTCGAGTTGGAACGTAGTAAAGATCATGCAAGACGGCATCACACGGAACAATTCGAAGCTATTTGCCATGGGGTTTGAGGTGCATGTCAACCAAGTCCTCTATGGGATTGAACCCAAGAACGAAAATTCATGCAAAGGAGCAAAAAAAGAAGAAAGGGAGAGTAGGTTCCTTCATCGATTTGAAGCTAAAGAGAAGGACCATAGTGATGAAGACATTGACGAAAGAATTAAGACTTTCTCCCGGCATCAAGCTTAAAAATATATATATATATAAAATAGACTTTACAGACATCACGAGGATAGGTGAAGATGAAGAGCCATCGATCTCTGTTTCAATCGATGATAGTTTAGACTCGGTGGATAGCTTCTTTTTCTCTTGCTTATTGTTTCTCTTTTTTTTGTTTTTTTTTTTTTGATGGATTATTCCTCTCATGTCTCGTAGCTTTATTTCCCTTATTTTGATTTCCACCTTTCTCTCTTTCTTCTCCATGCTTAAACTCTCTCTCTCTCCTTGTCTTTTATTTTTCTTTTTTTTTTAGTTCTTCATGTCTTTTGCCATCGGACCTGATGGCGAGATCCTGGAGACCAGTCTACTGCACTCGAGCTGGGATGCGGCAAAAATCATGCAAGATAGCATCACACAGAACAATCCGAAGCTATTTGCCAGGGGGTTCGAGGTACACATCAACCAAGTCCTCTATGGGATTGAACCCAAGAACGAAGTTTCATGCAAAGAAGAAGAAGAAAAAGAAAAAAGGGAGAGTAAGTTCCTTTATCAGTTTGAAGCTAAAGAGGAAGGCTGCAATGATGAAGACATTG
The DNA here is from genome assembly GCA_006176705.1 of Cocos nucifera. Lineage (NCBI taxonomy): Eukaryota > Viridiplantae > Streptophyta > Magnoliopsida > Arecales > Arecaceae > Cocos > Cocos nucifera. The sequence continues at coordinate 479,318 of QRFJ01000087.1, read as the reverse complement.
TCGAAATGATTAAGGCTTTCTTCTGGTATCAAGCTCAAAAGAAAAAAATATACAAAGTAGATCTTGCAGACATTGCGAAGATTGGCGAAGATGAAGATTTGGTCCATAAGCAAAACTAAAAGAACTTCCATATTGTTGAAGGCTTTTTTTTTTTTAAGGATTGTTTTTTATAAAGTTACATCTAGAGTCTGGGTAAAATTTGTTGAATTTCTTTAAAGGGATTTATGTAGTCCATTTGGGCAGATGAGCAATAAAATTACTTCTAGTGTTTGCTTCCCTTCTTGATTTTGTCTTTTTATACCAAGGTGTTCAATCCATTCTTTAGGTCAGATACTTGTCCATAAGAACTGTTGATGCAGAATTTGATTGACACTGGATCGAGCTAGAATCGAGAAAGAGGAAGTCATCGTCGGTGATCTGTAAAATAAAGTTCCATCCAGAGTCGGTGTTGGTGGCTCCAGTAGGACCCTCCGATGGTCAAGTTAGCTCCGGCCAACAGAAATGGAGTACTCAGTATGGAGTTTGACAAAATTTTAGAAAGAAGAAGAAAGCTTAGAGAAAATGTATCCGAAGAATTTCTTTTTATAGGCGGAGCTTGTTGTAACTGTCTTGATTAATGACTGTCGTAACCGTCCTGATAAATATCGATCGTGATTGACTTGATAAATGTCGATCGTATTATTTTGATAAATGATAATTATAATTATCGTGATAATTTTAACCATTTAGTAGTGGGATCGTCTGTAGGAATCCGTCTGAAGAAACAGTCTGTAAGGGGTTCAACTTCCATAAAAGTCCGACTGGATGAGGAGTTCGGCTCCCATAGAAGCCTGACTGCTGGAGAAGTCCGGAAGGAGTTCGGCTTCCGTAGAAGTCCGGCTGCTAGAGAAGTCCGAAAGAGGTTCGACTTTTGTAGAAGCTCGATTGCTGAAGGAGTTCAGAAGGAATTCGACTTCTGTAGAAGCTCTTGCTGGAGGAGTCTGGAAGAAGTTCGGCTTCCATAGAAGTTCGGCTGCTGGATGAGTCCGAAAAGAGTTTGGCTTCCATAGAAGCTCGACTGCTGGAGGAGTTCGGAAGAAGTTCGGCTGCTGAGAAGTTCGATCGACTGAAGAGGTTCGATTGAGGCTCGACCGTTGAGAAGTTCATCTAGGTTTGTCCGCTGAATAGTTCGGCCACTGAATGAATCCGATTGTTAGAAAAAGAATTTTTGATTGAAGCTCTTCCATGATTACCAGCTGCATTAGGCTAAGCTTCAAACTGAACTTCGATGAGAGCAAAATTTATCCCCAACAATAGTTTCTACACTTTCGAATGCGAAACTCAAAGAAAGAAAGTACAAAAAGGACGACTATCGAAGTCCTCTTTAAGGTTATGCACATTATCTCCAACTGAGATTGAAAGTGTAGTTGAAGCTCAGGGGAGATCTTGTCTCCTGTTGTTGTCGAGCACAATGGGGCCATCTTCGAGGCCTTTTCTCTCATTCCATTTAAAATCACCGAAATAGACGAGGTCTTTGACTTTACTCACGTTAGGATGAGGTTCTCCTCCTATTCCTAATGGACTATGGGGGCACATAAGAGTCGTTGTCAGGGTCTTTCCCTCCATCTCGTCTAAAATGAATGAGGTCTTCGACTTTACTCACGTTAGGACGAGGTTCTCCTTCTGTTTCTAATGGATTGTAGGGACACATAAGAGCCGTTGTCAGGGCCTCTCTCTTCATCTCATCCTAAATGAATGAGGCCTTCGACTTTGCTCACGTTAGGACGAGATTCACCTCCTGTTCCTAACGGACTGTGGGGGCATATAAGGGCCATTGTCAGGGCCTCTTCCCCCATCTCATCCTAAATGAACGAGGCCTTCGATTTTGCTCACGTTAGAATGAGGTTCTTCTCTTCTTCCTAATAGACTGTGGGTTTTTTTAAAATTTTTATGTATATATACATATTTTAAAATTAGATTCTTATATATAAATAATTAAAAATTATTAAATTACATATATTTTCTTAAAATTATGTGATATTTAAAAAGAAAATTATATCTGTCCATTGATATATGAAATTTTGAATAAAAATTATTTTTATTGCCTTTTGAAATATATAAAAATTAAGTTGACATTGTAATAAAAATAAATATTTTTATTTTTATTTATTTATAAAAAATAGTTGAAACAAAAGTATGAGAAAAAAACTTTCTAGTTAGACTATGATTTTGGTCTAGCCAACGAAACTGATCGTTAGTCACACGTTAGAAATATATTTTTTTTAGACCTAGCCAGTCAGGATTGATCACTGGCAGAGTTAGTTCTTATGGACCTAGTCAGTGGGATTGATCATTGGTAGCACACCGACAGTTTGGATGTTCTTCATTCAGGACTAATCTTTTTACCTTATTTCAGGATGAATCATGGCCATATGAACTAGAACTAGTATCCTTGTGGGCCTAGTCAGTGGGACTGATCACTGGTAGCACGTCGATGATTCGGATGTTTTTCATTCAGGGGCTAGTTTTTCTCGAATCTTGTCACGGGGCTAATTATGGCCATAGTTATCGAAGACTGAGAGAGAATTTTTAACTTTTTCTAATGGACATGATAAAATTTTAAATTAAAGATATCTTGATATATATTATTATTTAATTATTATATTTAAAAAAATATTTATGCTTGATTCTTTAGATGATTGGTAAACTTACTAAGCCCATAAAGCTCACACTCTTTTTCTATTTTTATTTTTTAGATTCAGAAAATTTTGTTGGGCTAAAAATCAATCAATGAGGAGCATAGGATTTAAGCAGATTTTTAGTTAATTTTATTTAAATAAATTTATTTCTTAAATATTATTTTAAATTATATTTATTTTTTAATATTATTTGAAGATATTTTTATTTAATATTAGAGAAATTATTTTTACCACTGTTTGAGTTAAATTATGATAATCAATTATTTAGTGAAAGGCAAGTCTTGCATATTCAAAGGGGTTAAACCCTAAAAGTGTGCGGCTATCTATCAGATGCCCGACTTGAGTTAATGGGTCGAGGCATGATAGATTTTGTGGTTTCAGAGCCTAGGTTCTATAAGATCCAATAAAATAAAATAAGTTAGATAATGAGAGTGTGGGTAGAAATTAAGAAATATTTAGATGATTATGAATATTAATAGTCAAAAAATATATTAAAAATCTATTTTTTCTTTTTAGGTTGTGATAGCTCATAATCACCCTGGATGACTGTCCGATTCTATGGAGGACTCTCATATGGCTAGTGTGCGTTACACTTATTAAGATGATTATGCCTCTCAAGCTCCTAGTGCCTCTCGAACTGATAGTGTCTCTCATGCAGCTAGAGCTTCTCAAGTTCGTGCCACTTCTCGAGCTACCAGGGTATCTAGATCTACTCGTCGTCCATCACCAGAATAGGGCAAGAGCCAAAATACAAATTCTTTCCATCAGCTGAATAATGCCCAAAATAATAATTACAAGAAAACCAACACTGAAGATCCGATGACAGTCCTTATACAAGCATTAACTGGATTGGTGCAGCAAATGAAATGACAAGAAAATAGAGGAGGCCAGTCATCAAGGTCGAAATGAGGAATAGCAAAATTTAAGAGACCGGCACCACCAACTTTTGAAGGCTCTATGGATCCCACTGAATCATTAAAATGGCTCGAAAAGATGGAAAAAGCCTTCGCCGGTATGGAATGCACTGATCAAGAAAAGGTTCGTTTCGCTGTTTATTAGCTACAAGGAGAAGCATTTGAATGGTGGAAAGCCATCAAGAGACAACGAGGGACTGATGGGCCAGTCACTTGGGATATTTTTTGTCAGAAGTTTATGGATATATATTTTTCTGAGAGTCTCAGATTTGAGAAGCAAAGTGAGTTCACTAGATTGATATAGAAAAATATGATCATAGCCCAGTATGAGGCTAAATTTACTGAATTGTTCCGCTTTGCTTCAGACTTGTGGCAACTGACAATATCAAGGCTCGGAGATTTGGAAAAAGGTTGAAACCTAAAATTCATGCAGGAGTGAGATCGATGCAGTTGACCACATACCGAGAGGTTGTCAATTTAGCAAAAATTATGGAGTAAGAAAATAATAATATTTAATAGAAAAGAGAGTGACAACAGAAGAAGAGATCAAAATCTAGTGGTTATCCCGACAAACAACCCAAGCGCCAAGAAACTCAGCAAAAGGGTGACCAGTCAAAGAAAGAACCTCGGTGTGGTCGATGTGGAGGCGTCCATCTAGAATAGAATTATCGCTGATTTTTTGAAGCCTATTTTAATTATGGCCAACTGGGCCATAGAGCTGTGAACTATCCTCGACCATAAAATTTTGGATATCGACAGCTTTTCAGAGTATACCTAGACCACCTATTTTTGAAGCACCGACCACTCATTAGGGTCAACCCTCAGGACAAAAAAGACCACCAAAGCCAAAGATCCAGGCTCATGTTTATGCTATAACTCAGTAGGATGTGGAGACATCAAATGCTGTAGTAGCAGGTACCCTAGAAACCCCTTACAACTTCATTTAAAACTAAGGTTATACAATCTTTTATGCATGATCATAATAGTAAAAATTTAAAATTCATAGGTATTATCAAAGTTGAGACTGCACATGCTTATTTTTTATTTGATCCCGGGGCTACTCATTCATTTATTTCAACCAAATTTGCTAAAAAAATTGGTCTTAGGTCCGTGCTCTTGAAACATGAGATGTGTGTCTCTACTCCGAGTGGAAGTGTCATCGTGGTAGATATGTTTTGCCCCTCTTATATTGTGAGCATTGGAGATCATGATCTTGCATCTGATCCGATGGTTCCAAAGATGAGAGATTTTGATATAATTCTAGGAATGGATTGGCTTGCTCATATCATGCCACAATGGACTGCTTTAGGAAGATAGTGACCATTTAGATTCCAGGATAGGCACCACTCAATTTTTCTAGCAAAGAAATGAATACCCCTATAAAAATTATATCAGTCATGCAGGCTTACAAAATATTAAGAAAGGATTGTATGGGATATTTGGTCAGTATTGTAGATACTCAAGAGGAGGAGATCAAGATAGAAAATATACCTATAGTAAGAAAATTTTTTGATGTTTTTTCAGAAGATCTTCCAGGATTACCTCCTGATAGGAAGATAGAATTTTTAATTGATTTGACATCCGATGCTGGACCTATCTCTAAAGCCCTCTATCGTATGGCACCAGCTGAGTTGAAAGAGCTTAAGGAGCAACTCCAAGAACTTCTTGATAAAGGCTTTATCAGGCCTAGTGTCTCTCCATGGGGTGCTTCGGTACTTTTTATTAAAAAGAAGGATGGAAGTATGAGACTGTGCATTGACTATCGGGAGTTGAACAAGTTGACCATTCGGAATAAGTACCCTCTACCAAGGATAGATGATCTTTTTGACTAGCTTCAGGATACTCAGATATTTTCAAAAAATGATTTTCGATCTGGATATCATCAATTAAAAATTAAGATAGGCGATATGTCTAAAACAGCTTTCCTGACTCGATACGAACATTACGAATTTTTGGTTATGCCTTTTGGATTAACGAAGTTTGGATCCATTTCAGTTGAGTGGAAGGCTTGGAGTAGACAAGATAACTCTCTCTCTTAATAAAATTTATTAATTTTTTATAAATTATTTTATTATTATTATTTGATAATTTTAAAAATTATTATTATCTTGATGTTAATTTAATTTTAAGATTTGATAGCTTGAAGATAATTAAATGATTATTAAAAAATATTAGTATAAATTTAATTTTAAATTATAGATTTTTCTAGCTACTACCTCAATTGATTTTTCAACAATGAAAATAATATTTATGGTATTGGTATATTTTTTTGTTAGAAAAAAATGGATTATATATATATAATTTTTATAGATGATTTTTAAGTTTTGGATCAATCTATTGAGTAGATATTTTTAAAAGGGTATTCATTATATTTTATCCTATATTAGTTTATTGATAAAAAATAAAATTTTTATCCTTTATTTTATCAAAATTTATTATATTATATTATTTATTATTAGAGTAAATTAATTGAGTGATTTTTTATATTCTTATGTGATTTTATTGAATTAGTTATATTTGCTCATATCACAGTGGAGTATTTAATTTTGCTCCTATTATATTTAGCTTTTCAACTCCATTTAAATAGATTTTTTAAATAAATATAAAATATTATTTTAAAGAGATCTGATGTTGTTAGGCAGGTTTAAGAAAAAATATATCAAATTTTAGAATTTTTTAAGATATTTTTAGTGATTTTAGTTTATAGCCCTATAAATATTAATTTTAAAATATATTTAGGATTTATTTTTTATTAGTTATCTCTTAATTATAATTTTATAAATGGATATTATTGAAATTTTGTTAGAAAGAAATTTGAAAGAAATTATGAAAAAATTAGAATTGCTTAAATCAATATACGAAATCAAGGTTTAATACAACATAATGAAGTTATCGATAGCACTCATCAGGTAAAGCTATAAATCTCATTATCTTTTTTTATTATTAATTTTTTATTATATTTCAAGAATATATTACTATTTTTTTAGCATTTGGTTTGTACTAAAGTAAATTTTAAATTAATATGAAAAAATATTTTTTATTTTATTTTTTTATTTTTTTTATTTTTATTGATATTTTGCATCTTTTTTTATTTTTTATTTTTAGTTTTTCTATTCACTTTTCTCATTCACAGGAGTCTCAATTTGGTAGGAGGCTTGAAGTAGTTGAATAGAAAAATTTAGATTCATCTCAATCGAATGAAAAGTTTCGAGCGATTGAGATAATTTTTTTTTTTAATAAAAATTATAAAAATATATTATTTTTATAGATTATTTTTTTTACTATTATTTAGTGATTTAAAAAATTTATTACTATCTTGATAATAATTTTAAATAAAATTTTAAAATAAAAAAGAAGTTCTAGATAAGGATGATATCTGATGTCTTATATATACAATATGTATATAGCTATTTATTGTACCACTGTTAAGTATCAATTATTTTATATTAAATAATTATATATTTTTAGAGAGTGTAAATATGATCAATATAAATTTTTTAAAAATAAATTATATATTTCAAAAAATATTAATTTTTTTATTATTATTATATTTAAAAATATTATTTTTAGAGAATATCCTATGCTTTAGTATAACCCATGCTTTAAAATATGGTAAAGGCTATCTCTGAATTAATTTACTCCTATTTTTTTAATCATCATTCTTGGAAGAAGATTTTGGTGATATCAGTTTTATATTTGCTTATGTTTGTTTTTGTAAGCAAAATCTCAAGAAATGGTGAGTCCTCTTTTATCTTTTAATGTCAATAGATATGATTTCTTGATATTGATTTATTTATTTTTTTATTAAAAAAAATATTCACACTTTTTTCTTTTTTTTGATGTTAAATATTATTTGTTAACCTAGAATATTTTTTATTATGCAGATATAGCTTTTCTGTTGTGCATGTATAGCTTTTCTTTGTACGTTGGGTATATTTTTTATCAGATTGCTATGGATAATGAGTATATTCTATTTGTATATTTATTTGCTTTATTTTGAATGATTATTTAATATTGGTGATGATGGAATTTCATGATCTACGTTGTAAATTTGGTTTATAAAAATCAAATTTTCTTCATTATGGATGCTTTAGCTTAGATTTCTTCTACATGTAGTAGTTTATTTTAGAGGGATTTATAAAATATCCCGTGCTTTGTTGTAAAAGAATGAGAAAAATGAAGAAATCATTTACTGAAATTTACTTTTTAGAAGGAATCACACATATAGGATTTGATTGTTTGGATTAGAAAATTTTTGGTAAGACTTATTTGTTTTAATAAAAATTTGCTTTAGTCTCTAATTTTATTGCAGCTAATAGCAAAGAAAAATTTTTGATTCATCTAAAATTTTTTTGTCTTAAAAAAATTTTATACCTTTCAACTTAATATTTAATGACTACTATGATTCAAATTGATATACTTTGTATGCTCCTTGAAACAAAGAAAGAGTGATACAATTCTATAATTATTTGCTAATCATACATATCAAGTATTTAATAAATAAAAAATAAATATAGTACTAATTTTTATTTATATACCATCAAAATTTTATTTATTATGGATGTTTTAGTTTGAATTTTTTATATGTGCACTAGTTTATTTTAGAGAAATTTAGAAAATATCCTATGCTTCATCGAGAAGTGAAAAAAATGGAGGGACTTGCTGGAATTCATTTTTCAGGAAGAATCACATGGATTTGACTGTTTAGATTAAATTTTTTTTATAAAACTTATTTTTTATAATAAAAAATTATTTTAATTTTTAATTTTATTATAATTAATAATAAAAAAATTATTTTATTTAAAATTTTTTATATTAAAAAATTTTTATATCTTTCAATTCAATATTTGATGACTATTATAATTTAGATCGATATACTCTGTGTGGTTTTTGAAACAAAGTAAGAATCATATAATTTTATAATTATTCATTGATCGTACATATTAAATATTTAATAAATAAAAAATAAATATAATATTTATTTTTATTTATATATCATTTAGATCTTGATATAATATAACTATCCCATTTCAACTAATTTTTTTTTAGTGACTAGCATGTTTTAAAAATCAGGATTATTTCCGGAGCGTAAAGGATGGTTTTTTTTTTTTCCTTGGATCCTTGGCTGCCACCCCGCAAGGCGGAGTCGGGGGGAGACGGTGGCGGAGATGGAGGACCCGGCGGGCGGAGGCGCACCAGGGGCATGGGTGAAGGGCGGAGAACCGATGGGTGGAGGACCCGCCGGAGGGTGGCAGGGGCGCCGTGGGCGAGGGAGGGGGCGCGGTGGCGGAGCCGCGCGGGCGGTGGAGCTCCGACCACGGGGAGGCGGCGCGATCGTGGGAGGGCACGGGGGTGGGGGGTGCGGGCACGAGCGCCGGGGGGAGGGAAGACCGCCGGGGAGAGGGGGGGGCGCGATCGCGGGAGATGGGAAGGGGCGGCACGAGCACGGGGGGTGGGGGGTTGCGGACACAAGCGCTTGGGGGGGGGAGGGGGGGGGAGAAAGACCGCCGGGGAGGGGGCACGATCGCGGGAGATGGGGAGGGGGGCGGCACGAGCACGAGGGGTGGGGGTTACAGGCACGAGCGCCGGGGGAGAGGGGAGGGACCGCCGAGGAGGGGGGTGGGGTGCGGGCACAAGCGCCCAGGGGGCGGGGAGGGGGGGGGTGAGGGGACAGAAGACCGCCGGGGAGAGGGAGGGGGAGTTGGTAGACGCACGGAATTGAAGGTGGGAGGGGAAAAAATAAAAAAATAAAAAGTCTAAAATATTCTTTATAATAAAATATTATAAAGAAGCACCGTAGCCACATCCCTCCTGGTATCCAAAACCCTCCGCCAGCTCTTCCCCCTCCCGTCCTTTCCTATCTCCGTGGCCCGATCTCCGATCATGGCTGTTGCGCCCACTGGTGGGACCAGCGAAGACGCCCTTCCGGCCGGAACACTAGTCGGGTATGCGGCCCAATCTCCGATCATGGCGGCCGCGCCCACTGGTGGGACCGCCAAAGACGCCCTTCCTGCCGGAACACTAGGCGGCGGGTATCCGACCTCGCTGTCGCCGCCGTACCCAGCGGAATCGAAGGAGGTGGAGCTCCGCCGGGCGATGACGGTGGCAGCGAGGTCCGGCGCCTTTGAGCCGACCGCTGGCGACATAGTGTTTGAGGACAAGTGGCTGGCAGTCGCCAGCAAGCCCTCCGGCGTCTCCTGCGAGACCGTCCATTCCTCCTTCAAGTCTCTCCGCGGTATACTTCTCTGCCGGATAATTTACCCTCCTCTCTCTCTCTCTTTTATATATAGAATTCCTAATTTGCTATGATTTAGCTAGATAGGTAATTAAAAAAAAAAAAAAAACAATGGTAGTTGGGTTTTTCATTGAAAAACCACTTAATTATATAAAATACAAATGTTAATTTTTTAAGAACGTTTTAGATTTATCTATTTCTTTGATTGATACGCTCATAATGATTTTGCCTGGAACTAGCTAGAAGACATTTGGTAGTCTAAATATGTGTGGGTGTGAGAATAAAAAGGTGTGTTGGGTGTTAAGTAAATGTGCATTGTATTGTTTATACATGTGTATTGCTTGTACTTGGACCGGAGTACAAAATTATAAGGGGACTCCTAAATACGTATCATTTTGTACAATGAATAAATAAATGATCTTTTCTTGAAAGATTAACAATTAAAATGATTCTTTTATGTGAAATTGATCAATGGTAGAGAAAATAGTTTCTTTGTCACATGATATAACGTAAGAATTGTATATTTTACTTGCAAGAAATACATTTGAATTATAGCTTCGGAGAAACACCCATCAATGATAGTCTTCTACTGCTTATTATTTGTAACTACTTTATCTATGTTAGTACAGAATTTAGTTGACGTCGGATCGAGCTGGAGTGGAAGAGGACGAGATCACCATCGGTGACCTGCAAAACAAAGTTTCATCCGAAGTCGGTGGTGGTGGCTCCGGCGGAATCCTTCGACAATCAAATCAGCTCTTTTGACCAACAGAAATGGAGTGCTCAGGAAACAGAAATGAGCTTAGAGCCTAGAGAAAACATATCTAGAGGGTTCCTTTTTATAGACGGAGGTGATAGATACGGCTGTCTGGCAGCAGATCGTTCGAGGTCTGGTGAGTTCGATACGGAAGAAAAGGTGTCGTCAAGCTGATGGTGATAGTCATACCATCCGGTAGCGTCATACCGTCTGGTAGCGTCGCCTGTGATAGACTGATGGCGATTGTTCATCGAGATTTAATAGCCGTAGCTCTGAGAAAGCAGGCGTTGGTTGGTGGACTTCGACATATATAAATTTTAGAGAAGTTCGGACTCCTGAAGGGAATACATCTGGTAGGGATTATTCGAGAGTAATCTGCTGGAGGAATTCGATTGAGGGAGAAGTCCGAGAGGAGTTCGACTCTTGAAGAAGTTCGATCAAAGAAAAAGTTCGGAAAGAGTTTGATTTTTATAAGAGTTCGACCGAAGGAGAAGCTTGGAAGAAGTTCGGCTCCCGTAGGCGTCCGACTGGAGGAGTGCGGAGGGAGTTCGGCTCTCATGGAAGTCCGACTGAAGGAGTGCGGAGGGAGTTCGGCTCTCATAGGCGTCCGGTTGGAGGAGTGCGAAGGAAGTTCGGTTCTCGTGGGAGTCCGACTGAAGCTCGACTGCTGAGAAGTTCAACTGAAGCTCGACCGCTGAGAAGTTCGGTCGGTTGAAGGGATACGGCTAAGACTCGACCGTTGGAAAGTTCGAAAGGGACTCGACCGTTGAAAAGTTCGATCGGCTGAAGGAGTTTGGCTAAGGCTCGTCCGCTGAAGCTCTTCCATGACTACCGATTGCCTTAGGCTGAGCATCAGACTGGACTTCGGTAGGAGTGAAATTTATCCCCAACAATAGTCCTCCCACTCTCAAGTTCGAAACTCGAAGGGAGTGCAAAAAAGATGACTGCCGAAGTTCTCTTCAGGGCTCTACATTAGTTCAGGTTGAAGCTCATGGGAGATCTCGTTTCCAGCCAAGGTTGAAGGAGATCTCATCTCCTACGGTCGAGGTCGAAGGTTGAGCTCCTCGGGGCCTCTGCGCTTCTCCCCCCATCTCATCTAAAATGAACGAGACCTTCGATTTTGCTCATGTTAGGATGAGGTTCTCTTCCTATTCCTAACGGACTGTGGGGATACATAAGGACCGTTGTCAGGACCTCTATCCCCATCTTGTGTAAAATGAATGAGATCTTCGATTTTGCTCGTGTTAGGATGAGGTTCTTCTAACATGAGAAAAGTTGAAGGCCTCGTTCATTTTAGACGAGATGGGAGGAGAGATCCGTTGAGATTTCTTCCGAACGATCGGACCAACCTCGGCTGTAGGAGATAAGATCTCCTCCGAACTTCAACCTCGCTTGTAGGAGATAAGATCCCCCCCGAGCTTCAACCTCGGCTATAGAAGATAAGATCTCTCTCGAGCGTCCGAGTCAACCTCGGCTGTAGGAGATAAGATCTTCTTCGAGCTTCAACTTCGGCCAGAGATAAGATCTCTTCCGAGCGTCTGAGTCAACCTCGGCTGGAGATAAGATCTTCTTCGAGCTTCAACCTCGATCAGAGATAAGATCTCTTCTGAGCGCTCAAGTCAATCTCGGCTGGAGATAAGATCTCTCTCGAGCTTCAACCTCGGCTGCAGGAGATAAGATCTCCCCCAAGCTTCAACCTCGACCAGAGATAAGATCTCTCTCGAGCGTCCGAGTCAATCTCGGTTGGAGATAAGATCTCTCCCAAGCGTTCGAGTCAACCTTGACTAGAGATAAGATCTCTTCCGAACGATCGGACCAACCTCGGCTACAGGAGATAAGATCTTCCTCGAGCTTCAACCTCGACAGAGATAAGATCTCTCCCGAGCGCCCGAGTCAACCTCAACTGCAGGAGATAAGATCTCCTCCGAACTTCAACCTCGGCTGCAGGAGATAAGATCTCCCTCGAGCTTCAACCTCGGTCAGAGATAAGATCTCTCCTGAGTGCCCGAGTCAACCTCGGCTAGAGATAAGATCTCTCCGAGCGACCGGACCAACCTCGTCTGCAGGAGATAAGATCTCTCCCGAACTTCAACCTCGGCTGCAGGAGATAAGATCTCCCTCGAGCTTCAACCTCGGTCAGAGATAAGATCTCTTCCGAGCGTCCGAGCCAATCTTGGCTGCAGAAGATAAGATCTCCTCGGGTGCCCAACTCCAACCTCGGCTGTAGGAGATAAAATCTCTTCCTCGAGTTTCAATCTCGGTCAGAGATAAGATTTTCTCCTGAGTATCCGTATCAACCTCAACTAGAGATAAGATCTCTTTCGAGCGATCGGATCAACCTCGGCTGTAGGAGATAAGATCTTCCGAGCCGAGCTTTAACCTCGAGCTATCGCAGGAGATAAGATCTCTCCTGAGCATCCGAGTCAACCTCTAGAGATAAGACCTCAAGGACCTGATAACCTCAGGAGATAAGATCTCCTCCGAGGAGCTCAATCTTCAACCTCGACTGTAGGAGATAAGATCTCTTTCGAGCTTCAACCTCGACTGCTAGAGATAAGATCTCTCCTAAGCTCAACCTTCAACCTCGACTGGAGATGAGATCTCCCTCGAGCCTCAACTTCAATGTCAACCTGGGCTGGAGATGAGATCTCCTCCGAGCCTCAATTTCAACGTCAACCTCAGTTGGAGATAAGATCTCCTCCGAGCTTCAACCTGAATTGGCACAGAGCCTTGAAGAGGACTTCGGCAGTCGTCTTTTCTGTACTCCCTTCCTTCGAGTTTCGAACTCGGAAGTGGGAGGACTATTGTTAGGATAGACTCCGCTCCTGCCGAAGTCCAGCCTGATGCTTAGCCCAACGCAATCGGTGATCATGGAAGAGCTTCAGCGGCCAAACCTTAGCCGAACTCCTTCAACCGGCCGAACTTCCCAGTGGTCGAGTTTTAGCCGAACTCCTTCAACCGACCAAACTCCCCAGCGGCCGAGTCTTAGTCGAATTCCTTCTGGCGGCTGAACTTCTCAGCGGCCGACCTTCAGTCGAACTTCCATGAGAGCCGAACTCCCTCCGCGCTCCTTCAGTTGGACGCCCACGAGAGCCGAACTTCCTCCGCACTCCTCCATTCGGACGCCTACGGAAGCCGAACTCCTTCCGAGCTTCTCCTCTAGTCGGACGCAGAAGCCGAACTCTTTCTGAACTTTTTCTTCGGCCGAACTCCTCCAGGAGTCGAACTTCTCCCTTAGTCGGATTCCTCCAGTGGATTACTTCCGGATAATCCCCTCCAGACGTATTTCCTTCAGAAGTCCGAACTCCTCTAGAATTGATATATGCCAAAGTCCACCAACTAACGCCTGCTTTCTCAGAGCTATGGTCTATTAAATCTCGATGAACGATCACCGTCAGTCCTGCTGCACTGGCGACAGTGATCCACGACTAGGCGGGTATGGCTGTCACCATCAATCTGTTATAGATGGTGCTGTAGATGGTGTCTTCCTCTCGTGACTGAACTTCCGTCAGACCTCGAGCAGCCCTCTATTCAGACAGCTGCAGCTGTCACCATCACCTACTACAAGGCTTCCGCCTATAAAAAGGGATCCTCCAGATATGATTACTCTAGGCTCTAAGCTCTCTCATCCTTCTCCAAATTCTATCGAACTCATTTTAGAGCACTCCAATTTCTGTTGGCTCAGAAGAGCTGACTTGACCGTCGGAGGGTCCTATCGGAGCCACCCACCACCAGACTCCAGAATAAAATTTTATTTTGCAGGTTCACCGAGCAACGACCTCGTTCTCCTCCACTCCAGCTCGATCCAGCGTCAACCAAATTCTGCACCAACAGTCTACATTGAGAGAATGTTATACGAACGTGGGCGTGAAAGTTGGGTTCTGATGCATAGTATGACAGGGAAGAGCAAGAAATCAACATTCAGGGACTCACTCATCCATGCAGGAGTCATACAATGCATAACTGTTTGTTGTTTTAAGACATAGAAGAGGGGGAAGCTTCTTTTTGCCGCATGACAGGCGCCTCAATGTTTCTTAACATGCTTCATACCACTATTATTTGCAAGAAGCATGCAATTTCTAGCTGTAAATATGTAGGAGCTTGGAGCTTTTTCAGATATCTCAAGCCAGGACATGTGCTGACTTATATTTTCTGGATGCAGGTGTATATAGTTCAGATCCCATTCATGTAAATATTTATTATTGAAACTCATGAAATTTTATTTAAGTTCCTATGGGACATTCTTTTGCTCATTACAATATAGCAACTTAATGTTCTATCTTTCATACCCTCTGGACCTCCAAGTTGGTGTTTTGAAAATGTGTATACCATGGGTTTCATACAGAAAGAATCTGATCCTGATTAGACTGACCAAGCCCAATTGCCGATCATCTCTTTGATCTCACTTTTTATATTTGGTTGTGGACTCTTGATTCACAATCATGCAATTTGCAGGCTCTGCAACTGTACAATCTGAACTTCATCTAGCCAACAGGCTAGATCGTGACACCAGTGGGCTGACGGTCATAACCAATTTCCACAAAGTTGCTGGGAGGCTGGTGAAAGCATTCACTGATCACAAGGTCAAGAAAACTTACCTGGCTCTCTGCATCGGGTGTGCACCGAGTTGGAAGAAGATCACAATAAGCTCAGGACATCGAAGATCAAAATTCGGTGCATGGCGAGTGTACTCTTCATCGGATGTTGGGAGAACACTTCCTGGTGGGTCGATGCTGAAGCATATGGTCACGTCTTTCAAAGTATTGTCCATAAATGGGTGAAGCTCATGAAGCAGAATCGGTCATGGTCCAAGAGAAGGGAACTGAAACTTGAAAGGAGTAGAAACGATGACATGAAGACTGATGAGATTTTGGTAAGAGCATACCCCCAGAGCGGACGAACACATCAGATACGCCTGCACTGCCGGTATCTTGGAATTCCAATCAAAGGTGATGTGAAGTATGGTGGGGTTCTTGAATGGAAGGGGATATCATGTGATGCCCATGCACGTCATGCGGAGAGCCTATCATTGCAACACCCTGTGACGGGTCTACCGGTCCGGTTTCAGGCCCCTCTTCTGCCTTTGCGGGCAAATGAGGTATGCGGATCAATGTTACAAGATTCATGACATCAGCTTCTCTCGTGTTTGAACTGATTTCTGATTACTGAAACACTGTTTTCCAGAAAGAAATGTTCGAGAACAAGGCTTTTATCAGGAAATGTGATTCTAGCAGCAATGTTCATTGGTTAATCTTTGATAAAGGGATAAATTATCAAAGTCTGCTTGCGTTGTTGTTGTTGAAGCTCGCGGAATGTTCCTTTTGGAAAGCATCCTTTGCAGCACTACTTGTTAGAACTCATTGATGTAATATTTCAGGCCATCCTTTTGATGGAAGTAGTTTGTAGTGGGTGTAAAATCGCTAATATTTACAGAAGATGTAAATGAATGTCATTGGCTCGTCTCCGTTAACGTCCGCTTCCTTTTTTCCAAGCTTCTTTTATCAAGTGAAGGCAGCACTTTGTTACAAAATTTATTGGGTGAAAATGTGTTTAATACATATTAAGATGCATAACATGAATGTAAAGTTCAACCCGCCATGCATTGCCATAATTCTGAATAAATCATAATGATTCCCTCTTTTCTTAAGAACCAAAACAACTGATTAGCTCAACAGGTGAGGTGAAGGAAAATGAGGTTGACCTCGAAAACCGTCATGCATTGCATTGTCAGACATGATGCATCAGCAAAGGCGGATTAAAATAAAAACAAAGTTACAATAAGTCAATTGATTTTATGTTGGAATTCAGCTTTCGAACACCGAGATGCATCTCGGTCGTTCTTGGTTTAATTGGTGGCAATTAAGCTATAATCGTAGTTTAGATGTGTCGAATGACATAGTTTAAATGATTGCATCAATCTCTCCTTCTGCGGCCACGACTTGAGTCGCAGCAGACCAACAACAGTGTCATCCCCTCCTCCCCCCCCCCCCTTCATGGTAGCCTACAAATTTTCCAGAACAGATGCAATATCCGCTAAACTTGTGCTAAAATCAGTGTACAATGAAACGAAATTTAAGATATAGCAAATTCATCATGAATTATCAATAAGTTCCGCTGTACTCTCCGTGATTCATTACTTGATTACAAGGTCTAGCATCAACTTTACAGCATTAATGGACAATAAGTTACAACAAGAATATCTATAGAAATTTTGATTCATGTAGAAACCTCACAAATCTGAATTGTGTTGCTATGGTTAACTGATTTACTTTGTTTGTATCTTTATTGTCATGATCATCTTAATCGAATGTATAACCTGCTCCTCTCCCGACCATCATGAGTGAACATTCAACAATGGCTCCAACATCCAAAGCTTTTCAATCTAGACCAAGATTCCAAAGACACCTTGATCATATTGTCACGATCAAATTTTGAAATTGTTATTATTAATATAATGCTTATACTGATCATTATTTATCCAAATATGCTATAATGAATTTATTTGAAACTAGAATGACAGCGTAATGATCAAAATAAACACAATTTCCCTAGTTTTTTTAGAAGAAAAAGAATTGTCTGTAGTTGGAAAAATATCGATTTATTTATTTAAGAATAAAATTACAAATGCTTTTAAGATTTTTTTTTTTGTTTTGTTTTTTTTGGTTATATAAGTGTTATTTTAAAACTTGTTCTGCACCCTAGAGAAGAGCAGAAGAGAGACCTCCACTCCCTCAGAATATTTTTTTGGTTGATGACCACAATACCCCTCCACCCGCCCCCTCAATCCCCGCGCCTCCTAATCTCCAAAACCCTCCGCCATCTCTTCCCCCTCCTGTCCTTTCCTGTCTCCGCCACCCGATCAACGATCATGGCGGCGGCGCCCACTGGTGGGACCGGAGAAGACGCCCTTCCGGCCGGAACGCTAGGCGGCGGGTACCCGACCCCGCTGTCGCCGCCGTACCCAGCGGAATCGAAGGAGGTGGAACTCCACCGGGCGATGACGGCGGCAGCGAGGTCCGGCGCCGTTGAGCTGACCGCTGGCGACATAGTGTTTGAGGACGAGTGGCTGGCGGTCGCCAACAAGCCCTCCGGCGTCTACTGCGAGGCCGTCCTCTACTCCTTCAAGTCACTCGGCGGTATACTCCTCCGCCGGTTATTTTACCCTTCTCTCTCTCTCTCTCTCTGTTTTATTATATAGAATTCCTAATTTCCTCATGATTTAGCTAGATAGGTAATTAAAAAAAAAAAAAAACAATATGATGGTAGTTGGATTTTTCATTGAAAAACCACTTAATTATATAAAACACAAATGTGTATTTTTCAAGAACAATCTGGATTTATTTATTTCCTTGATGGATACGTTCATGATGATTTTGCCTCTGGATCTAACTAGAAGGTGTATGTGGGTGTGTGTGTGAAAATAAAAATTGTGTTGGGTGTCAAGTAGATGTGCATTGTATTGTTTATATATGTGTATTGCTTGTACTTAGACCGAAGTACAAAGGTATAAAGGAACTCCTAAATACGTATCATTTTGTACAATAATGAATAAATAAATGATCTTTTCTTGAAAGATTAACAATTAAAATGATTCTTTTATGGTAGAGAAAACAGTTCCTTTGTCAGATGACATAATGTAAGAATTGTATATTTTACTTGCAAGGAATGCATTTGAATTATAGCTTCAGAAAAACACCCACCAATGATAGTCTTTTACTGCTTATTATTTGTAACTACTTTGTCTACATCGAGAGAATGTTATACGAACGTGGGCATGAAAGTTGGGATCTGATGCATGCCATAGTATGACATTGAAGAGCAAGAAATCAACATTCAGGGACTCATCCATGTAGGAGTCATACGATACATAACTATTTGTAGTTTTAAGATAGAGAAGAGGGGGAGGCTTCATTTTGCCACAGGAGAGGCGCTTCTGTGTTTCTTAGCATGCGTCATGCTAGTTTTAATTGGAAGAAGCATGCAATTTCTAGCTGTAAATATGTAGGAGTCTTGGAACTTTTTCAGATATCGCAACTCAGGACACATGCTGGCTTATATTTTCCAGATGCTGGTGTATATAGTTCAGATCTCATTCATGTAAATATTTATTATTGAAATTCATGAAATTTTATTTAAGTTCCTATGGGACATTCTTTTGCTCATTACAATATAGCAACTTGCATTTGGTTATACTTTTTTATTTTTGATTTTTTATTTTTTAAAAATATTTTTTATTTTTTTGATTTTTGCTATTGAGCAAAAACAAAAAAGCAAAAAGCAATGTGATGCGTTTGGTTATATTTTTTTATTTTTGATTTTTGATTTCTAAAAAATATTTTTTTATTTTTTTGATTTTTGTTATCGAGCGAAAGCAAAAAAAGCAAAAATCATGTTTGATAACTATATTACTTTGCAAAAAAATAGAAAAGCAAGTTTTGGAAAGCAAAAAATTTTTGCTTTGCATATAAAGTAATTATTTTGATTTTTTTGATCTGTGCTTTTTGTTTTTCATGGTGTTACCAAACATTACTTATTAATTTTTGCTTTTTAAAAATCAAAAAATAAAAAAAAGTACTTTTTTCTTAAGGCTTGACAACAATGGATAGGCTAAAAAGAAATTTCTCCACTCATCAAGAAGAGAGCATAGCATTATTCGGGCTCGTCGACCAGGCAGACGAAAGACGAGAACATGGGAGAAGGGGACGGGGAGGTGAAGAGCTTAATGATAGAGAAGGGTTCGGGAAGAGAGGGAGAAGGGGGCAAGGAGGTGAAGAGCTCGACAAGAAAGAAGGGTTCGGGCTCTTTACTTTTTGGTTTGGTGTTTTAGATGTAGACAAGCAAGTTTTAGGAAGCAAAAAATGCAGAAAAGTAAGTTTTGGAAAGCAAAAAAACTTTTGTTTTGCATTTAAAGGAATTATTTTGATTATTTTGATTTTTGCTTTTTACTTATCATGGTGTTACCAAATCTTGCTTTTTGATTTTTGCTTTTTAAAAATTAAAAAATTAAAAAAGTATTTTTTTAATGGCTAACCAAATGCACCCTTATATTCTTATCTTTTATACCCTCTGGACCTCCAAGTTGGTGTTTTGAAAATGTGTATACCATGGGTTTCCTACAGATAGAGGTGTCTTTACATGTCCCAGATGGTCTTGGTAAGTTAAAGTTATGTTTAACTAGAAAGAATCTGATCCTGATTAGACTAACCAAACCCGATTGCTGATCATCTTTTTGATCTCACTTTTATATATGGTTGTGGACTCTTGATTCACAATCATGCAATTTGCAGGCTCTGCAACTGTACAATCTGAACTTCATCTAGCCAACCGGCTAGATCGTGACACCAGTGGGCTAATGGTGATAACCAAATCTCACAAAATTGCTGGGAGGTTGGTGAAAGCATTCACTGATCACAAGGTCAAGAAAACTTACCTGGCTCTCTGCATTGGGTATGCACCAAGTTGGAAGAATATCACCATAAGCTCAGGCCATGGGAGATCAAAATTCGGTGCATGGCGAGTGTACTCTGCATCAGATGTTGGGCGAACACTCCCTGGTGGGTCGATGGTGAAGCATATGGTCACATCTTTTGAAGTGAATTTGCCTAGCTTTAGGCATGGCTTATGGTTCGCACCGCTTCAAGTAGGGAGGCTGTTGTTGCAACCATTGACAACTAATAACGTCAATACCATCCACATCACAACAGGCTTACAAAAATGATATGACTATGTCATTCAGATCACATCATCGAATGAAATGCAATGCCACATATATAGACCCTCAATTTTTTTATTTGATTGGAGACCAATTCCTCAATTTGAATTATATATTAAAATGTCTGCGACCCCATAAATATTGATCCCCAGCCACTTCTAAACCAACGTTAGATTCAAAGTTTAACAACTTGTTGGAGTCTATCACACAGCGATGCAAGAGTGACGCGAAATCGCTTATAGAAACAGAACATATTCAATTTTTAGTTATGGTCATGGAGGAATCAAAGTTGATGATTGCAAAACCTAGGAGTTTTTTAAAAGAATTGGTGGGATTAAGTATGTTTGACTGGTTTGCTTATATGAAATAACTTGGCAGAGCACGTTAATTTGTCTTCTGAAAACGTGTTCAAACCTGCCCAACCAAATAGAATGTTCCTTTTCGCGCACCAAACAAGCAAGATTTTTAATGATATCAATTAACTTGATAACGCTGTCGAACTTGATTAAGTTGACGAAATTTTTAGGAAATTGTTTGTTATTAACATGATGGTTATCAATGCAGAGAGAATCAAAAGGAGAGGAATTTTTTTAAGATGAAGAGAAGCAGAATTAAAAATACGAAGTTTGAAAACTCCAATTAAGTAGAAATTACAACAATATTTAAAAAAAAAAAAAAATTTGAAATGTCGTAACTTCTTAACTTTATAATAGCATCTTCATGCTTTGTCCTTATTAGAAGAAGGAAATGAAGGCGCATCCCAAAAATCATCATCCATATAAGGGACATTAGCCAAGATCAACCCTCAATTAGAATGTTGAAAGGGTTAGAGTCAAAATAGTCCAGCTGCCTCCATCATGAAAGGTCACGGATACAAAATTTGGGATGAAGATGGGCAAGTCTGGTGGGCTAATTTTTATATTGTTCACAAGGATATCATGGTAGAGCCAATCTACCCTATTTTCGCTCATATTGAACCCGGCCCGGGATTGCCCAGTCCGGAGAGAGAGGATAGGTAGGGGATGGGGGTAAAAAAGATGGAATGCTTGGTAAGATGTGCGCCTTGGTTACGCAAAAAGTACAATCTTATCCAATTTTATCCGCAGGAGAGGATGAGGCGGAGTAAGCCCCTTATTGATCCTAAAATACACTTCCCCCAATTGTTGCCGCCGGTCCGCTCTCGGCGATGGCCCAATCAACTTCCAAGGTCAACCTCATATAGATAATACCCGCTGGAATTCCGCAATGCAAGCACTCGAAATAGGTTTGAATCAAAAATGGTAAATCCTTTTTTATTTTTTCCTTAAGAAGAAATTGATGCATGCCTTCGTTTGCCATGACTACACCTATTTGGATGAAGACTAAAGCAGGCTAATGCTAATTAGCTTGAAACGTGGATATAAATACTAAGGATAGGTTTTAGTTTTTAGAAGTCCATACATTTTGTATCAATTTGCAATGGTAAGCGTGGGGAAATGTGGTTGGTAGAAGGTGTGAAGATGGCAAACCGGTGTATGGATTATAATTTGATGGTATTATAGTTAAGATTGATGACATAGCAATGGATGGTATGCTGGAGGCCAAAATGGCAGCGGTGGATGGTGACGCTGCTAATGGGACATAATATGCGATATAAAGATGAATCGTGACAATAGTGGAGTAAATGGAAGAAACGGCAATAAGTAATAGTAAATAGAAATAAAGGGATGTGAGTGGTGTTAGCAATTGACAATATACGTAGAGATGGTGATGACGGTAGTGTAGTAGAGTTGATCATATACTAGATTTTGGGCATCGAAAATATCAAATTTAAAATAGGCCAAATCAGAAGTCCAAACGTAAAAAGTATAGTTTTAGGTCGCAAATCGATAATCTTGCCTATATAAGCAATGGGGTGACACCGATAGAAATTGATAGTGATTATAAAAAAAAAAGAAAAGAGGTTCTTTGTTTTTAAAATATTAAAAGTAAAAAATTTAATGCTTTTCTTTTTTAAAAAAATAAATGATAATTAAACTTTCCAAAAAATAGAAAATAATTTATTTATTAAAAAAAGTAATAACTAAACATCCATATCGATATTTTAAATTTAATAAAAAATATGAAGATTCTTAACTTTACGTTTAAAATAAAGAAAAAAGTGGAGCCGATGCTGAGATGACGCATAACATTTACAAAATGGCCTTCATCAGAGTTCCAACTTCCGCATCGGCTTGCATTAGCAATTGTGTGTATTTGATGCTTCGCGGAGTGTCGGTTTAAGGAATGTAATCTCGGTTGTTTTGTTTGTGTTTCACCAATCTCCACGCAATTGATGCACATATACTCATTAAATTAGTCATTATTATAGGCGGACTTAGTACCTCTGATCAATACGAGTTCTTCTAATTTTTATCATGCGCTCTTAACACAACAAGAACGGATTTATGAAGAACCAGAGATACCTTATTAACTCAGCACTCTCAACATTCGAATCATTGGAGATAGTTCGGGAAGAGGTTTGATTGCACTGTTTATCAAGCTTTGGGCACTTTGATCTCATACTCCTTATTTTATTAGGCGCGAAAGTTCAAACTAATCTTTTACTCTATATCTTAATCAAGGCGTGACGCAGATTTTTCTGGTGCTCATTTGGGAAGAATATGTGCATGGGATCTTAGATCACCAGAAGGTAATGGTCGCAGAGGACTAGGCGATAAGACGAGCTAATGTCATATATTCCAGTGGGAGATGCAGGCCAAGGAGGCCATTGGCATACCTTCTCAATGAATGAGAGATAAAATAGCAACACTCTTGAGACTCACAATGCTCTTATTCCACATATTAGTCATGTACACTTAATCATCCATATCTTTACGGTTAGGTTGGCTATAATGTTGGATTATCGTCTTTCACATATATCAGGAATATATTATATTATAGGGAGCACGCCTCGCAATCTGCACACTATGAGCTCAAGTTTGGCACCTCTTGATGTCTATTAGCCACTAAACTATTGAGCACATTTTAAATTATGTTTTCTAGTAAATTGAACATGCCAATTCATGTGAATAATACACCATTCATCACTCTGTTTTCACGTCCTACACATATCATTACAATTCACTTTAATTTTTCATTAATGGACTATATGCTTCCAGTCAACAAGTAATGAATATTAATTTATTTATTATGATATATGTATATTATATATCTATAAATATTTGATAAATTTATATATAATAATTAAAGTAATATAATTTAAATTGAATGATAGTATTTTACACAAATTTCACATTCACTATTTTCGTTGGGTATTAGAGGAATTCTTTCTTTACAGCGATGATTATACTAGGATACACATTATGGAATGAAAAGAATGCCTTTTCTGAATATTTATTTTTATTTATCCATAAGACCATACCTATATTTCATATTATATGGTACTTACTGGTATAGCGGGTAATCGACTAGGATATGTTATGGGACATATCTTCTAATCTCGATAAGCATTCGTGATGCTGTAAATTGAGAAAAGGGGCAGAATTGATAGGACTTAAAGGAAACTCGAGTGAGAAGGGATATAAACAGGCTTCCTCCTTTTAGAGAATGGTGGGATAGTAGGGTTCTATCGCAGAGAATTTTTTTCAATGTATTATATTATTATTCATCATGACATTTGGTATTGATAGAAAGGAGAATTGGAGTTTTGAATACACTTAGAGACCTTCTTTAAATACATTGAAAATTTGTAAATGTGGATTTATAACGCATACACAATCACATAGCATTATATCACTTATACAAAGTATACATAAGGTTAGGTTTGGTTGGCTATAAATGAAGTCAATTTAATACTCTTTATATAATAAATAAAGATAATTATATCTTAATTTATTTAATTTATGCGCACATGGATATTGATACATATTTTTTAATTTTATTGTATAGAAATAAGATAATTGTAACATTTGAGAACGAAATTGATAGGATAAAACATATTCTCTTATCTTAGAGTAACTCCAAACATTGTAATAATGTCAACTCATTGATCCTTTGCACATTAAAAAAAAGAGACAGATTAGTTAGAACACAACATTCACATATACCACATTTAGAAAATTCTGGAGTTAATTAGAAAGGTTGAGATGTGATAGTAACCTTAAAACATCGACGGAGTGTAAATTGAGGTGATTAAATATTAAGGTAGTAGATAGGAATAGAAAGACAGTAACGTTCTTTAGGTCTAGACTTCACTATTGTAATTGAGTTTTGTGAGTCAGAGGAGACTGTTTATATGGCGCAAAAATGTGATTCTCACTTCATATGCTCATGAGACGTCTGTTTCAAAGACATATTAGAAGAGGTTGGCACGCGCCTTGAGACTTATGATACTTACTGTGGTGGTGAGTTTTTTTTTGAACTAAAAGGCGTATGTGTAGGCTGCTCATGCGGAAAATTAGAAGTTGACTCATCTCTCATGTGAAAGGTCATACCTTGGTATAAGGTAGAATTCGGGCAATGGCTTCCGGGACAGAACCCTCCGACGATCAAGTTCAGCTTCATGACACAGGAATTGGAGTTGCTCGCGCACACGAGAAGTCATCCGGAGACATACTATGTGTATCTATGATAAGTGAAGGCGCACGTTGAAACGCCTCAGACCCATCAAATAAGGATATCCGGTAAGAAACAGAACAAGTTACTCAATTGGGAGGATAGATATTTATAATGAGACTATACAGAGAGTATCATTATATAGATGGTAGATGGACAAAAAAGTTAAAAGTGCGACTCAAACCGCTACTTGGAGGTAGGACAAATCAATCGCATTAGTGAGCTCAGGCATTAAGAAAAAGTGCTGCAAACGTCATTAGAAGTTTCCGCATCTTAAGAAAAAAAAAAAAGAAGCAGTGTCACAGTGGCTCATAGTGATAGAGATATAGTGAGAAGGAAGGAACGGATGTTGATCAAGAAAATAAAATGAAAGCACGTGAAAATTACTCTCAATGTAAAAAAAAAAAAAAAAAAAAAAGGTGTTAGAAAGAAAACACACAGACACACATAGCAACACAATGGGAGGATTAGAGGTCATGTATCAATTAAAGGCACTTAAATTACAGTGAGTGGGGTACTCATGGGATTTAGGAGGGGAGTGGTGGCCGCCAAAATTACGTTGAAGAGAATGGCCGAGTTAAGAGGTCGTCAAAGGGGGGTTTTTTGAGAGAAATATTACATAAAAGTTCTGGATTCTAGTTTGAACATTGTATCGTGATTATTGGACGGACAGACTCATTATTGAGAAGTAAGAGTTATTGTTTATATTATATTATATTGTGAGCTCTATTTGAGGACGCGAAGAGTTCTGATGAATATACATTACGCCTTCTTCTGCTGTGAGAGGAGTTCTGCTCGTGCATGTACATGCTAAAGGGAGGACGCTTTAACGAAAGCCGTAGGCTCTAGGGGATAGAAATACTTGAGTCTAGTGAAGCGGAGCCAGTCTAAACTTTTATGATTGATATAGTTTTTAGTCCGATAAATAATACTGAGAAAGAAGTGAATTTAATCCACTGAGGGGATTTCGGACCCATTTAGCTCTTCATAGAGTCAGGGTATGATATAAATTTCGTTTTAAAGGGGCATTTTATGAGGGAATTGAAATCGATTTGGAGCGAGTTGCAGGTGCTTGCTTCTCCTACATAGAAGACGCAGTTCGGACTCGGATCGTGTGCATCGGTTCGTTATATGGCTTTTCTATAGTTTATTCATGTATTAGAATATTTTATTATCATATTGTCACAAGGTGCATTAAGGCCCGGTCACACATCTGGTGCTCTAAGGGAAGAAAAAGATACACAAGGAGAAAAAAACCGCAATAAAAAAAATCTCTCAATCAAAAAAACCTAAAATGCAGTGCCAAACAGAGATTCCATGCAACCCACTCCAGTGCTAGAGAGCTACAAGCGTTTGCAGTAAAATTATTCACAAACTAGGCTCAGAGTCGAGAGTTTTCGGTTCACAGGCTCGCTTTCGGCAATTTATCTTGCTGTTCCCGCATTGTGTGATACCATTGCACAGGGTCTGGGTATCGATGCCTCGCTACGTCACGCTTCCGGGAGAGGGAGGACGTCGAACGGTTACCGATGGCAGCTGTGAAGAGTGAGAATATCTTCAAGCCATTTGGGAAATACAGTGTCCATCCGCTACGCGTTCGGACTAAAGGATGCGGTTTGGCCTGGCAAGATGCTCTTCCCACTCGGGCTGCAATGGCAAAGTGGCCACTCACAGACTCTTGCAGTGCACTTACAAGAGAGAAACCAAACATAGGAGAGTTGGAAGAGCGTGTTTGCATTAGCCAACGCGATAGGGCCTTCTCCTTAATTCCCCTAATTTCATTCACCGACGAAAGCCGCAATTGAGAATCGACAGTGTGTGATATGAGGGTAGGTTTGCAGAGGAAAGGGCGAACTGCCGAAGTTCTTCTCTGGGCTCCGTGCTCGCATTGGGATATTGCACAATGATTATCGGAAGCCCTGACGGAGGACTATCTAATCTTGAGAGTATAGTTTGATAATCGAGGATTGTTTTTATGCACATATTTCGGGCGCGGTAGATCCATCCCCAAAACCCGAAGGATTTGACAAGGGTATACAACCCCCCTCACGTAAACATAACTGAACGTTTCCGGCCTATGATAGCAACCCTGCAGGTTCGGATAGTTTTCACGCGCGTAATTAAGTCGTCCGGTCCACCGCGATAAGTGTGCGACTATAAGGGTAATCATACATGCAGAGGGTGAGTAGTATCTTACAATATTTTTCCTAGTTGTTCAGCTGTTACTTGTAGATGATATTGGTGGTTTTCACATTCTACAGCCGGAGCGTATACCGAATTAAAGTCTGTGCACAGTATCGGAAGAGCTTTTGCTCGGGGCTGGTCTCTCACACTCATATCGTGCAACGGGGGACATTATATATATGGCCGATTTCCGTTGAGGAGTCGGAGAGACAGGGTTGCCTTCGAGGAGATCTCATTTTCTGTGCCACTCTGTTGGTCTTGGACCGCCGTGTGGGCCATATGCGGTCGCGGTACTCTCGCTCCGCGTGTGGGACGCATCTCTTACTTTTTCTGGCGGTTCCTGGGGACGCCGTTGTCGACGGTGCCTTGCGAGAGATTCTTATCTTCTAGTACGGTAGACTCTATCTGCACAGGAGACAAGCTTCAGGGTGAGATAGGATGCGTGCTATCTCTATCAGGACAGAGCGGTCAACGGTATGCTCTTCTTCGAGACGCCAGGGATTTTATCTGCTAGCGAGGCGGTCTGGGAGCCAGCACGGTTAGCGCATGGATGCGGAAAAGAGAGGCGGATATCAAGATAAGAGGAAAAACAATAAGCAAGAAAAAAAGTAGATTAAAGACCGGGATTTTATTCCTTTAGCAGGTTCTAATTAGATCCTAAAACTCGAGTGTAGCTGTGAAGCACAGTTGACATGCCACATGATGGAAAGTGAGTGAGGATCCTTATTCTCATATGCGGAGGATCAAACACTTCGTAATCTTAGGATAGAGACGTGAGGGCGTCGACGAAGCCGACTGAAAGCAGATGGAGGCGCATCATCAGCCAGGACCGACGGTGGGGCCTCATCTTGAGCCCGCAGGGGTCATCCGGTGTAGAATCGAAAGATCATTTTATCTTCTTAGCTTGAGGAGGGACCTCGGCTTAGGGTTAAGTTTGCGGTTCCGGCTGCCTGCCGCATCTGGGCACCGCCTCCATGACCGGACACGGGAGACAGTCTTTTATTCTTTCTAGCGGGAGGGTTGGTTGGGCTCGCATTTAGGAACGGAGGGTTTCTCCTTCTGTTCCTACACCGGACTGGCGGGGGCACACGAGGGCCACTGTCAGCCGGCGCTTCTCGACCGCAAAGCTCAATAACGTCGCTGCTTCTATACGAGCCTTTTGAGTTCGTGACTTGGTTCATCCGGGGACATAGTGGAGACGAGATTTGGTTTTCTTTTTTATGGATTTCTTCTTTATCATCGGATCCAAAGTATGTCTCGCCAGCCACGGGCGCTCGTATGACTCTAGGCATGTTGAATAAGGATTGATTCAGATAAGTAACGGGAAGGAATGGACTGGGATTTGTCCTAATCAAACACGAGTGGATTCCATTAAAGTTCCATCTTCGTTTGACGTCCGCACCTTCGGATTATATATTTCATGGGTGGTCTCGCTGTACGGGGTGTGAACCCTAAAATTACAATAACTGGTGAGGATGACAACGTTATTTGCTAGGTCTCCACAACGTGTCTATTGACTGTGTCGGGTTGTTTCAATGTTTTAAGAGAGGATTCTTTATGGCATAGTCTTAGTACTCTGGTGAAACTAGGTTGTGCGGCTCGGTGGTTCCCTAGATATAGAATTAATGACAATTGGTTACCCAACTTGACACTATCAAACTTAAATTGTTTGATTAGATGAGCTTGTGGCCGTCACAGGTAAAGCCACTCTTCACTCAATAATAGCCGAGGTTTATGGACATTTCGTAGGACGACAGTCCGCCACGTTAAATTATGCATATCAAATCATAATTTGAATAATCCAAGTATCAATCTTCCATTTTATTATATACTTCACTAGAGGTTAAATTTTATGGAGTTTTAGTTATGGGACTCTGCATGGCTTATTTTTGTATTAATTATTAAGGAGTAATACTTTGGAATGGTTTTCTTCACTTTCTTACTTTATCATAAATCTGAACTTTGCTGTTTACAGAGATTCAAGTTGGGTTAAATGAGTCAAATAGCTAAGTCACATCGGATCTAATAGGTTGGAAATAAAATTAAGCTGATTATTAAAATGACCATTTATAACTATTTATTTCTCTATAAGTATCGGAGGATGGTATCATCTTGGAGTCGGGGCTCATTGGAGTGTCAGGGATTCTCTGTTTTATGATATGCCATAGGGTTGTTCTATCTGGAAGTGAGCGGTCAAAATGGGATTAAATAGTTCAAGGTGTAGGAATTTGACCAATCCATTTAATAAATGGGCCTCAGCTAGGTAGTTTGATTCTATTGGTAAAGGTAATTATCTTATCACCTTAGTATAGTATTAGGTTTATTGGACTTCGATTTTCTCAGATCCTTAAACCCAGAAGCTTAAAAACTAGGTCGTTCAGGTGGAGATTCGTATATGACACTTCTTGCGACGTCTGAAGATTATGGGTTGCTGCCAACTGGTGGGTCTTTTAAACATGCGATACGACAGCTATTTATCCCAAGCTTACTCTTTACAGTTCTATACCTAACAATGAGGTAGGCGCATCAAGTTTCATCAGTTCCGAGCGACTCCTTACTTGGTCATCCATAATGGATGAATCTCTATTCTGTCTGCGGGAGGATTGGAACATCCCTGCTCGATCCTCGGCTTGCGGGCGGAAGTCTATTTCGAACGAATGCTGATCTTATCTTCTAGCCGGGCTCAGTTTCTACAACGATCGATGCAATCAGTCGTAGCCACGGAAAGAGTTCAGCAGATGGATTTAGCAGAAATCCGCATGGCATTATCAGCCTGGCTCAGCACCGAACTTGGGCACTTCACGGAGTTCGTCCGAGGCTCAAGAGATCTTTTATTCCTTTCTGTTGAGACGCAGGTTTGCTCCACACACAGACTATTCGCTCCCGCAGACCGAACTCCTTTAGTCGAGGTCAAGAGGATTTATTCTAGTCGGAGGTTGGAACCCTATCTCTGTATAGCTGGTTGGCGCTCCTCTCTGGGCATCCCAGGCAGCAGACGCGACTTTTAGCCATGAAACTTGATCTTTATAGCCGAGTGGCGGTGCTCTCCGGTCTTCGAACCACGTTCAGAGCGCGATCGAACTGACCGTAGTTATGTCAGTTCGATTTGCCTCTCACTCTTTGACAACATCCAGCAACAACGCGGGATCGGCCCTGACAGAACTTTAACCGAGAAAGAGTGTATCTCTTCTTATCTGCGCCGACGGGTTCGACTCGGGTCGCACTTCCGGGGCTCGCAGCGAATCGTCCGCTTGGTCGACTCCTACAAGAGACTGGTTCTCATCATAGTCCGGAGGCTCCTTGTCAGAGCCCGAGCGGGTCCTGCCGAACTCTCTGATGTGGTCGAAGCACTGAATTCATTTTCCAGATGCTCTCTCTCTATTGATAAGACCTCACGGGATCGGGGGCTCGAAAGGAGATTTTATCTCTAGCCGAGATTTAAGCTCTTCGGTCTGCCAGCTCCACAGCTCCTCCTGGACGAAACTGTCGTCATCAGTCTGCAATAGACGATAAAGATCGGACGATATTGGCCACATTACTGGCGGCACCAACTCCCTCCGTAACTAGCCCCATGCGGCCCATGACCTGCCAGTATGACCTGTCACTATCCGTCTGACGACGTCTTCCTCTTCGTACCGAACTCCATGCGGCTCCAACGGCTCTCTATCACGGCAGTATAGGCCAGTCACCATCAATTAAGCTCCCGCCTTATAAAGGATCCTCCAGTATAACGCTAATCTCGGATCTCTGATCTCTAAGCTCTCCTCTTCTTCTCCAAGCTCCGAAACTCATTTCTGAGCACTCCATTTTGTTGGCGACGAGGGTTCTTCCAGCTACCTGGATACCTTGAATTCGTGGCCAAGGGGTCCTACTGGGAGGCGCCATCGGTCCCCGCACCGGCTCCTGGACGGGATTTTTTTATATTTTTGTAGTCTCATAGGGCTCGCAGGCTATGTGAGGCCGGTCACGGTCGCTCTCGGATACGAGATTCCCTCTCATCTCTAGCCGGGAGATTCTATGGCTCATAACAACGATTTTCGACGACGGGGTCAGTCTCTGCCTGCGTCAACTCAGATTGGCACTAGAAGAGAGATGGCTGTCATTCTCTACAAGCCACGCACCGGTTGACTTGAACTCGGCTGGGAAGATCTACTCACATTGAGTTTTCTTATTGACTCTGTGTGAGAGAGAGAGGTTTCTCGATTTGCTCGCCGAATGCCATGGTACGAGGTCTTTCTTCTTTCATTCTAGCTAGTTTCATCATATATATATATAATATACTGAAGGACGTTCTCAGTGTGTTTGCCACGCAAGAGGACCGAGATTATGGCCACGTCCAGGAACGCATACTGCCTCTCCCCCGAGACTTCGGTTCGCACGATATGAACAACGGACTTCGAGCGTGGCACTCAGACCTCGGTCTTTGAAGAGGATCTTATATCTAGCCGGATTGGTCATCCCATTCTACTTTCGTTGGGTCGCTCGAGAGAGATTTACTCTAGCCGACGGTTGACTCGATCGCATCGAAAGAGATCGTCTTCATTTCTAGTCCGAGGTTTATCATGGGTTCGCTTCGACCGACAGCTCAGGCTATCCAAGATCACTCTCCTCACTCCATAATCGGACCACGGTATAGATGGAAGAATGCACGAGTGTTCGAATCTTACTGGTAAGAGATGCTGTATCTCTTTAGCCGGAGGTTGTTGCTCATTTAGGAATGGAGTTTCTCGCCCGGTCCCTCCACTCATTGAGAATGATTGCACAACAGGTGGGTCTACGGTCGGCGCGAACAGACCTCTGATGGACGAAGAGGATCTTATTTCTAGTGCAGAGCATTTGTCGAAGCTAGACACTCGGCCTCGCCCTCCAAGAGAGGAATGCGAGAACCGGACCTTAAGGAAGAGAACGAGATTTTATTGTCTGTGACGTCACCGCCCAATGTTCGTTCAACCTTTGAGGTGAAAGAAAAAAAATGGAGAGCAGAGTCTCCTCACCGGAAAGATTTCACAAAGAGAGGGATCGTTATCTTCTAGGGTCGAGGGGTTGACGCGTACCGGATCAGGTTCGGCGGATAGCACCGGAGGGGCCGAACTTCCGCTCAATAAGCTCGTTCCATCGGAATGAAGTTCGGACGCAAAGCGAGGCCGACTTCCTCTCGAGTAATGACTCCGAGGAAACCCCGATAAAGAGAGAGGAATGAATATTATATCTCTTACACGGTGCAGCAGGATGTACCGCATAAGTTTGAGGTAGTATATCGGCCCGCGGTCATCGGCATTTGGAGCTAGAGGCAACTATATAGTCCAGCAAACGGAGCAGGGCACACACGAACTTTGGAATCAAGCACTCGCTTAAGCACAACGATCTTTTAATCTTCTAACGGGAGATTAAATCACGGGGTCGGCTCGGAAGAGATCTTTATCTTTACCTCGGAGGTTGAACTCGGGTCGGCTCGGAGAGAGATCTTATCTCTAGCCGAGGGTGAAGCAGTATGCCGCTCCCGAGGGTAGAAGGGAGCGCAAAGGAGATCTTAATCTCTAGCTGAGATTGGGACTCGATCGCAAGAAGCCCTACTTTCGACAAGAGAATGGTTACAATCGCCGTATCTTAAACTCGGCACACCCGCGCCTTGTCTGCCTCAAACCGCTGCGTTAGCGCTCACGAAACGCGTTTCTTTCACTTATCTCTTACCTCAAATTCTGAAATCTCTAGGAACGAGCGTTATGCGGGGTAGCCCATATAATAGGGCCGCTGATCCAGAAGGAGGGGGTCTCACTCCGAATCTCCCCCCCATCCCCTCATACATACCTGAGTAGCCGGAACGGACACTTTGAATGCGAAGCGGGAAGTACATAGAGATCTTATCTCTAAGCGAGTGCGTTGTGCTCTATGCCTCCGCATCAAACGAGGGGTTCTCCTCATGTTCTAATGGACTGGTGAAAGGGCACAAAACAAGAGGTCCAGCTGGGGCTCAGGACGGTACTACTTCGCGCCATAACGTGCATTCCGTTTTGCTTTGCGAGAGAAACGGAAGGACTTGTGAAAAAAGCTCATTAGGCAGCGAGCGGCTGGGTAGGAATATATGGCTATCAGTAACTTTCATCTACTACCAGCCGAGATTGTTGCTGCCGCGTTAGAACGAGGTTCTCCTCCTATTCCTATGCGGCAATTATTGACTGCTTCTTTCCTATCATCGCATAATTTTTGCATCCAAAAATAATATTATTGAAAGGAAAGAATTTTACCGAAAGAAAGTTACGGACAAAATGCCACCGTAATTCCAGCCGTCTATAGTATGGGGGCGTTGCTCCTCACAGGTTTTCTCTCTGATAGTAAGTCCTAGGTTGGACGACCTCTCTTAGTCTCATTGCTGACCTTCTTAATTTGGCTTTTGTCGCTGGGAGATGATGAATCGCCGATATACCAAGCTCCTTCTCGGAGTAACGTTGA
This sequence comes from Cocos nucifera, assembly GCA_006176705.1. NCBI lineage: Eukaryota > Viridiplantae > Streptophyta > Magnoliopsida > Arecales > Arecaceae > Cocos > Cocos nucifera. The sequence continues at coordinate 445,792 of QRFJ01000087.1, read as the reverse complement.
TGAGCCGTGAGGTGGCCGACCTTATCGTTTCTGATTATGGCAGCGTCCTTGGCCGATCTTCTCGTTGCTTTTTGACTGGTGTCGAAGGAATTTACCCACCGCTCCTTCCTAATGACTTCTCATTTTTGTCTCGCAGCTGGATCATTTCTCAGTGTCGTGGCCATGATCGTGGTGGTAGAGACAGTACTTGCTTCGATCGCGCTTGTTTGGGGGAGATCGTAACCCTCTGGTTGGGCAGCTGGTTACCTAATTTTCGATGAGAATATAAGTTCGAGAGTCGTTGAGGTGGGGCGTAGTCGACGGACCTTTTTGAAAGAAGGGCTTCTTTGCGCCTTCTGGGGGCTATCTCGGTGGCGAGCTTTGAAATTATCGGGCCTGCTTGCGCTGGGAGAGGTCATGAGCGCGGCCGAACTTCCTATGGGAACCTCTGCGAAGAATTTTCAATCCTCTTTTGATCGGGTTTTCCTCGGAGTCATACTCGAGAGGAAGTTCGTGAATGGTCGGGCCTGCGGCTGCGCTACGAGACTTCATTCCGATGACGAGCTTTGAC